>CAJINV010000002.1:6788742-6831631 GCA_905178155.1 Amoebophrya sp. A120 | reverse complement strand
TGGTTGCAGTTACAGAGCGCCGCTGCACCGGCGCGGTCAAGCCGAAAGGCTTCAGAGAGAACCGCGGGCAGGTCTTTGGCCGTGCCATCTCTCGCGAATTTCATGACGCTGAATCGACCAGCCGCTGCGGAGGCATGGCGCAGAACGGCCGAGGGGTTTACGCTATGCCGACGAATCCCCGGGCAGACAGACCAGGGCAACGATGGGCCTCGCGCGGTGCCCTCCAATGGGCGAAAATCTTTAAATTCCGTTATATAAATTCACATTCCTGGCGCAATTCACCCAACGAGCGAAAGCGCGCGGAAACGATGATAATCGAAGGCAGTGCTGACGCGCGCTGCAGTCCTCGTCGCGGGACGCCCTGCGACGGTCACACTGGCGAGCAAGAAGAGAACCCGGCCGGCACAGCGAGCTACAAGTAGCAAGCCGCGCGAGCCAAGCTCTCAAACCCCACAGAGCCACGCCCCGGACGTGAAGGTGGGCCAAGCCGTGGAACACGACATGGCCCACCGAACATCTTCCCCAAATGTGACTCAACGGGGCGGCCTGGCTCTGTCGGTGCAGAGATCCAGGCGCGCGGGGCTGTGTTGTAGCTAGGTAGCGAGCACGTGGGAAACGCGCCGGGGTAGGGCACCTCCGTGGAGCCCGGAACCCGGGCGACGCAGCGGGGTCTTGCTCCCAATCGTGACTAAGTTCCGGGAAGTTCCCGCGGGTATGTGATCTAGCGGACGCAGCACATCGCGCTGCGACCTGTCTGAGACGCCAGGATTGGCGCTCCAAATGTAAAAAGGCAAATCAAGCGTCCCCAGGTACGCTGGATGAATCGAACGACTCTGGCTCGTGGAGCAGCAGAGAAATCCGAAACAGGAGAAGGACCTGCTAAAACTGCGCCACAGCTCCTCGCCCCCACACCAACCACTGAACCCCTCGACTGCGCTAATCACCTGCAGGCAATCAACGCCGGCGGACCGACGTCGAGGGGCGAAGGACGGAGCAACGACGCCGATAGGCTAACGCGCTCAGCTCTCCTTCCAAGTCAGCACCCCTGATACCAAAGCACAAGCGACTCAGAGACATCCACATCGTGGACAAAACCAAGCGCCGGCGCAATGGCTACGACAAGGTATTTGCAAACCCCGAAGAGATGCAGCAACAATGTCGTGGACGCCCAACCCCGACCCAGCACCCGCAGGCGACATCATCGACGTCGCATGTGGTGCACACCAACGAATACTTGCAGCCTAGCCATGCGACTCAACAACATAACCGCCGCGCCTGCGGGGCTGTGCCTGTGGAGTTGCGCGTCCAGGTGCTGGGAGGTGTGGTGGGGAGAACGAAGCCACGGTGTGCCGTGATGTGTGGAGTTGCGCAAATGTTGTGCAGTTCCTGTCCTCGTGTAGTCAAGTGGTCCAAGTTCCCAAGATGATCTTACGCATGTAACCGATTTTAAAAATTTCGCGCCCCGGGTTCGCGCAAATGTGACAAAGCGCGTAGGCAGGTTCTAGCGCTGCTTTCCTCGCGCCTTGACATAGTGCGCCGAAGCGGATGCGTCCGTCGCAATGGTACAAGTGCGACGCCCGGCCACTTTCTGTTGGCCACAGGTGCGCACGCAAATGCACAGGGGCCGGGCCCCCAGCAGCCCCACACAGTGCCACACCCGCGCCAGAAGCTCAGAAAACTTCTCGCGCAGCCGCAGCCAATCGGAACAACACTGGGCGCTCTCGGTCATGGTGCCCCCGAAGCCCGAAGTCGTGACCCAGCTTCGAACCCGCGCTCACTCAGAGCGCGGGCACAGATAAATAAGCTTGCAGGATCGGGGGCTCCCGATCTTACGAGCAAAAGCCCCCAACCTCGTCCCGGCAACATAGCGAGATCCACGAAAGCGGCCTCCCGATCTCGCTGATCTCGTGCCGATCTCATCTCCGGCCGATCTCGCGGCGATCCCCGGCCGATCTCGCACCCCCTCCCGCCGATCTCGCTGCGATATAACTCACGGCCGAGATTGATCTTACTGGCCAGCGCCCGCAGGTCGAAAATTCCTTCCCATTTTCGCTGTAGAATGAATTTCCGCCCGCGAGATCAACGAGATCGGGCACGAGATCAACGAGATCGCGGGGGAGATCAGGCGGGAGATCATGAATTTCCGCCAGCGAGATCAGCGAGATTGGGCACGAAATAAACGAGATCGCGGGGGAGATCAGGCGGAGATCATGCGATATCGATCGCTTTGATATCGACCGTTCTCGCGTCGTCCCAATGCGAGATCGTAGCAGGGCCCGCGGGGGGGCGCCGGCTTTCCCAGCCGTCGAGGCCGCCGGCGTTCACGACCGATATCGCCAATCCCGGGCTGCTACTTCTACGACGTCGCGCGGCGGCCGCTTCGAAAATTTTACGCAGCGCCCCTGGTTGCAGTTACAGAGCGCCGCTGCACCGGCGCGGTCAAGCCGAAAGGCTTCAGAGAGAACCGCG
Organism: Amoebophrya sp. A120; assembly: GCA_905178155.1. Classification (NCBI taxonomy): domain Eukaryota; class Dinophyceae; order Syndiniales; family Amoebophryaceae; genus Amoebophrya; species Amoebophrya sp. A120. Next base: position 6,829,162 of record CAJINV010000002.1, on the reverse strand, counting down.
GGCAGGTCTTTGGCCGTGCCATCTCTCGCGAATTTCATGACGCTGAATCGACCAGCCGCTGCAGAGGCATGGCGCATTACGCACCACGGTGTGCCGTGATGTGTGGAGTTGCGCAAATGTTGTGCAGTTCCTGTCCTCGTGTAGCGCACCGTCCTGCGTAAAGTCACGCAGCAGGGTGCAGTGAAGTGCGAAAAGCACGGTGCGTGATACCATGCAGAATAAAGTTAATATGCACCCTGCTATAGTACGTGGTTTAATAATAATAACCCATGGCTTTTGATTAAGAATCGGAATCGGAGCGACCTGACAATGACAAATCACGATGATCATACACAAAGCACGTCAAAAATACCTTCCCAGCTCAAGCTTCGCAAATTATTCCCCGGCAGCCGCAGTGTCCGTAAGTGCTCCCCCTGGTTCGCGGAGTAAAATTGCACGACCCCAACCTCGTTGTTGCCCTGCATCCCTGCGAGTGCCACCACCGTCCCACTCGGGTTCCACCTCGCTCCGGTGCACCGCATTTGCGTATCGATCAGCACAGGTCTATCGTCCGCTTCGTGGCGCAGAATCTGCACCCGGCCGTTTTCGTATGCGCAGCAAAGCGTCGGCTGGGTGGACGGAACGCTAGCCCGCGTATCCACAGAAAAAAACCCATCCACATCCATTTTTTGCATGACATACACATGACTTGATACGTGTTTTGCATGACAAATTGGAAGATGTGGATGGATTTTTTTCTGTGGATACTGCGCTGCGGCGGATGACACCGCGGTGGTGGTGCCGTTGGCGCCGTTGTTGCTGTAAGAGTAGGAACTGTACCAGTGAAGGCCGGCAAGCGGGATTTGCCCCTCCGTCCCCTGGTCCAGGCAGTAGCAGGGAAGTTTCAGGACGTACACCCCCTCGGGGTCGTAGAGGTGGATCTCGCCGTTCGGGGTGCCGAAGAGAATATTTCGCCCGTCCGGGGCCCACTCGACCATCGCGAGTTGGCTCTGTTGAGGTTTTTTCTCGCATTTGCTGGAAATTCTTTTTATGAAGCTTCAGCATCATATTTTCAACTACCACAAAAAAAATAAAATTTTCATTTCCGAAGTGAATGGACATACTATACCAGGCAACATCAATACCTTCAGCTCCTTCCCCCACAGCCTCTGGCCGTCCACCGTCCCCACAATCACCGCCCCATCCTCGTAGATGATGCAGATTTTCTGCCCGTCGCTTGTCCACTTCATATCTTTCACCGTGGACCGGTTGCGGTTGTTGATCATCTCCTCGAACCATATTCCCCGGTGCAGCATCCACACGATGATGAGCCCGTTTTGATCGGAGGTAGTGAGTTTCCGGAAGTTCTCGTTCCAGGTGCAATTGATAATCGTGCCCTGATGCCCTTCCAGAGTTTGATTCATCGACAGATTGCTGGAAGAGGAAGAGGAATTTGCTGATGGAGTTTCCAGCTTGATGACCTGAGGATATTTTTTGATCATGTATTCGCACTTGGACTTGTTCTAGAATTAGATGCTCTAGATCCTCAACAGACTATGATTCGTTGACTTTCTTCAGACTGTTGATGCTCCTTTACCAACAAGTCTTACACTTACCTTCAGCAGGCCCCTCTCGCCGCCGCACGCTATCCATCCTTGCGACAGGTTCCACGCGATGACCTGAAGATTCAGGTTGTGCGGGATCGCGATTTTCTTTGACAGGTAGACAAACATCTTCGTCCAAAGTAGTTCCGCGTCCGTTTATCTTCGATGGCGTTGGAGACTGTGCCTAGCCAACACACTGCACCCGCGGACTGAAGTTTCGCTGCCCGGGATCAAAAGCACGTCTCGTTCAAAAACCTCCCTCGCACGCCGTCTATACGCCTCGCTAATTCTAAAAATTCGCCGCAAAGCTGGTGTCCGGACGGTTCCCCAGCATCCAAAAGAACTGGGGCTTGCACATCATACTTAGTGCATCTTCAAGCGGCGGCACCTGACATCGTCGTTTGCTACAGCAGCAATTGCTGGAGTACGAGTGTGTGGTCGCATCTATACAAATACTGACTGATTCCACTGTAGCATGACGTCTCTCCTCTCGCTCGAAGTTGGTGCCGTCTCGCGCGGAAATCGCGGCAGACGACGCTGCCTTTCACCAGCAAGCACACTGAACAGAAAGCCACGACGCTAGGGAGAATGAAAAGATCGGCCTCGTCGGCACGCGTCCTCGCCCAACTTCATGACCATACTCAGGAAACACACGCGCGCGAGCAGCCCGAAGCAAGACCACAAGAACGCGAAAAATGGCCGCCGTTCTCATGTAGTTCGGCTGCACGTAGAAAACAGCCCGCGCGCCTACACACAATGGGGGGCGAGCGCGAATCACGGATGGAAGCAAAGATCCAGGCGGGGCGGCCTGCGCACCCGAGAACAACACACGCGCCACCAAGGAGCGAGGCGCGACCGAGGGGCCTTCCTACGGGCCCGCGAGTGGGGGGCTCTCGCTCAGAGGGAGCAACCTGCCGGGCGGCCATCGGGCAGGGCGGCGCCCGTCCGTGGTTCGGGCGCCGGCCTCTTGCCAAGACGTCGAGCCGATGCTGGCGCGGGCGCCGCGCCGTTTCGGTGGGGCGCCCGCGGTTCGTTGGCGGGTGCTGGAAAAGGCGACAGAGGCGCCCCCCCATCGGCCCCCCCGCACTCGGGCACGGCCGACCACGAAAAACGCGGGCGCCCCGGACCCGGGGCCCGCGGCGCGCTGGCATGGATGCCCGGCCGCCTTCTCGGTGATGTTGCCACCACTTTCCATCTCGCTTCGCCGTTATTCTTGATAAGCAGGCGGGCGAGCCGCTGACCGGGACGCGCTCCCGCATTGTCTGCGTACCCCTTCCGGTTAAAGGTGGCGCCGCTCCATGCGCCGCGTGCTGCATACACCAGCGCAAAGAAGCCGGAAAGCCCGCGACCCTGGTCGGTAGGTGGGGTCGCTACACGGTGCCGCGCGAAGGAACACGAGCGACGCAGAAAGACCAAGAGCAACCGCATGGATTTAGCTTCTGCGTTTGTTCTTGTGCTAAATGATAAGTACTACACCACGGTAAAAAATAAGAATAACAGACTCAACCCATATCACGTGCTTATATCACCCAAAGATCTCAACCTCAAGTGTCCACATCACTCAAGCACAGAAACAGACACTCTCCCTCTGCACCGTGCCAGAACTCTCTGCCAATGAACAGCGCTGCCGCTGCCACGCTCCGTGGCGAACACCGGAAACAAATATACAAGGCCAAGGGCGCCTCCACCTCTACGGAATAAAACAGGAGCAATCATTGAAGACTGCAGGAGTTGTAGTAGTTCTTACCATCGGCTCCAGTAATTTGATTTCAGCTGCAAGATCAAGATGAGCATGCACTTGACCTTCTTGTGGGCACTGCTTGAGCGTGTTCTTGTTTGACGGTGCTACAGCAAGAGTACGAAGCCAAGTCATTGACGAAACTAAGTAAATCAAAAACTCTCAATAAAAAACTGCATCTGAAAGCAGATAAATCAAGATCAACCCTGTGATCTCATCACTTGGGGCACCACTTGCAAATGTTGACATTCCCCACCCTGTCCCCCCTTTCCGTGGAAGTGCTGATCCGTGTTTGTCCGGTAGCGGTGACACCGACTTCGACAGATGCCCCGCCCGTTTCATCCGCAGCCGTTCCTTGTTGCAGACGCAACATCTGGTCCACACAAAACGGCATGAAGCCGAGGATGTCCTCCGCGTCGTGCGACGTGGTTGCACTTCTTGCAACCCCCGTTGATGAAGGAGAATCCGGTCGTTGCTCCCCTTGCGGTCCTCCGTCATGCCCAGACGTAACTGCTTCTTGGTCTTGCCCCGTCAGTGCCGTGTGGTCACCAGCACTTTCGAACAGACACGGACACTCATTCCCGTCCACGTACGTGTCCTTGTTGACGTCGAACCCAACAAAAGCGGTGACACACCCGGACTCGTAGGCCACCGTCGCGGCGTCTACGTCGCCGTCGCTTCGGTCCACGATGGTCTGCATCGCCTCGATCTCCGCGTCGCTGAGGCCATCTTCCCGCAAACCTGGAGTAGGATTTTTTAGACGGCTTCACCAATAATTCTACTCTTGTACGAACATTCGAAGAGGCTCGCAACCAAAGTTCGTTGTACGGGTCGGCAAAAGCAAGCAAATAATGTAAATTATACCAATATTCTTCAGATCATATTTTCTTGGAGAATCGTCGCCGGGATCGTCATCTCTGGAACTGGGTGCGCCGCTGCTGGTGCTCGTTGTAGCAGCACCAGCATTCGCCTCTGTGGGTTCAGGAACTGCTGCTGCCGGCGCTGCATCTGCCTCCGCGAAGCCTTGATGTCCGCGCAGATGTTGTTCCGCGTGTGCGATCAAAGGAGCAAAAAACGCGACCAGACCAATAATGCCACAGCTGGGTCTTCCACCGAGCTTCATCGCAACTACGGACTCCATGGTCTTCGTTTAGAAGCTTCTTGTTTTTTAATGTCTCCCATGATCAGCATCAGGCGCACCCTTGCTGGTCCTGGTCGACATTTTCTATCGCATAAGGTTTGGTTTTGAAACTGAATTGATGTCACATGATTTTGATTCTTGCCTTCGCTTGTTAGTACGGTTCACGAAAATCGAAACAAATTTCGCACACGAGATTTCGCCTGCGGCTGCGCTATCGCAACGAAGAAGAAGTCGACCTAAATGCTCACACAGTGTCTGCCTCTCGCAACACTCCGTCCCTCGTGTCTAGCAGGTGAAAGCACTCCTCGCACTTACTCTTTTCATCTGAGTGTTCGTGTTGAAAAGATTAAATGCACTACGACAGACACACTTCGACGATCAAAAGAAAGCGCGCCGAACAAGGCCTGGGGCGAGGCGCATTCTTTTTGCATGCGCTCATCGCCATCGGCCGAACCACCCACGCGAGGTCATCACAATACTGCCAAGCGGTTAGAAGACATGGAATCATAACCAAAAGGAGTCCTCCGCTCGTGGTAAATAGACCACACTCACACACACAAGGTGTGCCGCCACACCGAGTCGATGTGTAATCTGAGCGCGCGCGACTGACACCTAAGTACGTTCCTCAAGCAGCTGCGGCCACAGCAAGTTTTGGCAAAACAATAACACCAAACTGAGGAGCGCGCGCCAGATGTCAAATGCATGAGCAGGGGAGGGGCGTGCAACACAAGGAGCCCGCCGGCCCCAGGGCGGGCGGCGCCGCCGGCCCGCCAAAGTCAACAAGGCGAAACAAGCAACACCGGCTGGGCGGCCCTGCCAGACGAGAGAGGCCCGCCGGCCCCCCCGGCGCCGAGGGACGGCCCGGGGCCGCAACTTGAGGGAGGGCGCCCGCGCGCCGCCGGTCCGTCCGAACGTGCGGCCGGCCGGCGGGCAGGCCGGACACACGGCCGAGCTAACCTCTGCGCCCAAACCGCGCACACCACGGCCGCGGGGAAATGGAAGAGCGCGGAGAGCTAGCAGCCCACGCCGCCCGGGGTCCGTCGGCTGGAGGGTCTATCTATGGCCGCGGAGAGAAATTAAGGGCGAGCTCGCCAGCTCCGACCTCTTCTGCGCCGTTCCGGTGCCGGAGTGGGCTTGGTAGTAGTTTTGTGCTACGGAACCGGGCTCCTTGGTGGACTCGGCTTAGTCGGCTCCCCAGGGTCGCCCGCCTGGTCGTTTCTTGCCTTTCTTCTCTTGCTTCGTCAGGGTCCCTCATGGCGTGGCTGGCCCGCCGTGCCCCCCTGGCCGCTAGCGACATCGCGCGCCGAATTACACACGGAGCGCCGAGGCGGTCGCGGTTGATGCGGCTGCCGAGGCGCGCGAAATGCACAGGGCCGCCCGTTCTCGTTGAAGCTAACGATTATATGCGTGCGCATCTGCTGGCCATCTTCCACAGGCGGCAGCGTGCCGCGAGCTGAAGCGGTGACGCCGAAAGCTACACCAGTCCAGCACGATCCACCTCGCGCAACGTCCGTCGTGCTGTCTCATCACATCCGCTTCCTGAGCTCTCACCTGTCGCACTCAGCTCATGCTGAATCATCTTCCCAGACCCCACTCCCTGACGCTCGTGACAAGAAAACACACATCCAAGAAAGATCAGTTTACGGGTAGCGTTTGTTACTGGAACGAACAGGGCAGGAACCAGGCTCGAAAAGACCGCGTCACAGCGGACAAGAACGACAAGGGTTTTGGTCTGATCAAGATTGTCTAATTATGTACATTCTCATTCCCACATGTTGACCGCGATTTGATTTGCGTATTGAAAAAACAAATACGAAACAAAACTACTTTGTCGTTGTCCATTTTTGTCCTTCCCCATTTTTCAGGTATATATCAATGACAATGGTTTGGGTTTGGCAACAGTTGCTAACCACAACAAAGAGTAGGAATTTCGTCGTGATTACTGTTCGCTGGAATCTTTAAACTAATCAACCACGTGATGGTATTGCTTTCACTGCACTAAACAGCAGTCATCTCTGCTGCAACTAGACGAACTATTAATAGGTGAAGTAACTAAATGACCCGTCTCCTTACAGGAGAGAAAAAAATAAACGTCCCTCCAGACGGGCACCGTGAAAAAAAAGGCTGTTGTGGTGGTGCGCCCTGTGCTTATGCTATGACTTTGCGTATAGTTGTGCTGTTCTTTCTGGCTATTTTACACTGAACCTGGAGTGGTAGAAGAGGAGACATAATCATTAGAAACTTTCTCGCATTTTTTCACATTGGTCGATGCGTTGCGATAACGGCTTGAAAAAATCATACATGAGTAATAGGTCTTTTATTTACACGGCGAAAGGAAAGAGTGTAATTTCATCGTGGATTTCGTAAAGCCCAAGTCGCAAGTAACTAGTGTTACGATCATGATGCTGACACTGGATTTACCTGCGTTTTGTGAAATATTTTAGTACACGCGTAGACAACATGAAGCCCAGAGTATCAGTAAAATTGTTTCCCACTAAGAATCGACGTAACGAAAGACGTCTGGGGTGGTGTTATTCATTGATCCTGTCGTTCTTGCGTGGTCACTTCCGCTTTCTGTTTTTTTCTCTTTCGCCGAATCAATGTGACTACGCTGACAAAAAAGTCGTGTAAGGTATTTTTCTTAAGGTTGGAAACCGTAACCGTATTGGAATTTCGACAACAACTCTAATTACATGCGTTCTTTTTCTAAGAACCAAATAGATAAACGTGACTACGATACAACAGCGACGATGAGCCTCGCCCTTTGCTGTCCAGAAGTTAAGTATCGAAACTACCCATCGGCTGTCCACCTCGTCTAAAACTTCACTGCGTCTAACGCCGTCTTCCCAAACCCCACCTTCTCGCTAAAGCCACTGCCGAACGAATTGTGCGACAGCTCCGGCGAAATCAAGATCGCCTGGTCCGCTTCTTTCTGCAGCTTGAGCATGTACTGATGGAAGGCGTAGGGCGTGTTGTTCGCTAGTCCCGTGTTGTACACGTACGAACTCGCGATGTACGCCGCACACATCGCTTTCAAATACGCCTGCGGACACCTTTGGACCATCTGATCCAGCCCAATCTTTTCCAGCAACAGTTTCGGAATCGCCTTGGTTAACACGTAGTTCACCAGCGCAATATCCGTGGAGTTCGGGTCGTCTAAATCCAAGTTCAGCATCAAGGAATCATGAATCCCGGTGATCGCGGTGGAGAGTTCCGCGGTCAGTTTCGTCCGGGAATTCGCCTCGGTGAAGGGGAGATGTTGCTGCTGGTACTGGTTGGCGAAAGAGGTCAACGCGCTGTTGCTTGTCGGGGAGGTAAGCGGGATCAAATAGTTGTTCACCTGAGATGAAGCCGGCAGACCTGAAACGGCTGTCGGTGATTTATTGTACGTCGTCCCGGACCCGCCGGTGCTGCCCCAGGTCTTCATGTTCACGGCGTTGTGGAGATTTGCCGCGGTCGCGCCCTCGGAATCGGAGTTGGATTTCGAGTTATTACCTCCGGTAGTTACGATTTTCGTGTGGTTCCAGATGCAGTAGAACTCCTTTTTGCAGTTGTCCTTGATCCGGGAGATGATTTCCTGCACATACTTCGTGTACATCACCGGCGGCGGTTCCAGCGGTTTCACTGTCATGTGCGTGTCGTGGGTTTGCGGGTCCATGGCGAGCGCCGCGAAAACTTCCAGACTGCTGCTCGTCACCCCTCCCTTGTTCGCTATCGCAAGAAAAAACTGCTTCACTGTAAACTTGTGATGCATAGAACGGAGCGCAAGTGTGTTTGTCTTGCTACACATGCAAGACATTGGATTTTTAGCTGTGTTTTCCCTTAGGAAGCACGCATGCCAGGTTTTCTCTGTCATGTGTAACAAACTTGTGATGCAGATCTTGCAAAATCATCACAGTGAAACAGTTTTTTCGTGGGATATTCGCACTCGCATCTTTGAACAGAATCACCCCGTGCTTCTCCAGCCACAGCCGCGCCGGGTCCGTGAAGAACAAGTTCGCCCCCTCGACGACGAACTTCCACTGCATCGCGCCGTCGGTTTCCCGCTTCAACTGCTTCACGTTCGACATGGAGATCGTCGCCGGGCGGCCCCCGCAGGGGACAAACAGATCCGCGTGGGCGAAGGTCGTTAAAGGGATATCAACTGTAAAAATGTCTGGGTCTGGAAGAGTGCATGTTTGTCATGCTTGTCTGGCATGACTCTCACATCTGGCACGCACGTTACCCAAGAGCGCCACTTTTCTGTCATGCAGAAACGCAGTTTGTAATGCAGAATAGGCAACACCTAGAAGCTCAGAAACTTATCATGCTGAGCCAGCATTTGTGGCCTCCTCACGATACGCCACCCAACAAACATCACAAGTTTCCAGACCCAGACATTTTTGCATTTGATAAGGGAAAGCGTTCCGCAAATCGGCCCCGTTTCTGTACGTGCTGCCGTCGGGCAGGGTGATATTGCTGTCGTCGACGGAGTACACGAAACCGGAATACTGGTTGGAGACGTTCCGCTCCACAGAAACAACCGAAGCCGACCCGTCCGGGGTATTCGCGGAATTATTGCTCGTCCCAGCTGCACCTCCAGCGTTGTTCGACGACAGTAACTGCTTGTTGAAGTTCGCGATCGGTTTCCTCAGCTTCGCCAACCGGACGAGTTCCGTGCGGTCCAACCCATTTGGGTCGTAGGCGACGCCGGAACCGTATCCACAGAAAAAAACCCATCCACATCCATTTTTTGCACGACAAACACTGGACTTCATGTATGTTTTGCATGACAAATTGGATGGGGATGGGTTTTTTTATGTGGATAAACCGTCCACGATCGCGACGGTCTTGTCCTTACTGATCAGAATCTCGTTGCTGCCCAAATCCCCGTCCGGGCCGCCGGTCTGGAATTTCGTGATCGACGACTCCTCGATGTTCAACTCTTTCAGCAGACACAGCACGTACTCGTGCACGCCCGTGGTCGTGATCCCGTACAAGTCGTGTGGGACGCCGCCCAGCTCCTGCGGTTTCCCGGTCGTCAGCGCCATCGCGAAGGGGTAGCGCCTTTCCTTCGCACGTAAGGCGCCCAGCTTCATGAAGTCAGCCGTGTTCTCATCGGGGCCGAAAAATAGCGTTTCTGGCTGGTTGTTCGGGAGATGGGAAAAAATGCCGGAAAAGTTTTTGCTTTTTGAGGAAGAGGGCGTCAGGGGGGTTCTGGTTTTGTTTTGTTTGTTGTTACTCACTGATGTTGTACTAGCCGGACTAGCGCCACTGTTTAAGTTCGAAGTCTGCTCCATGGTCCCCTGCATGATGTCCAACAAAGCGTCCACGTACTTCAAAAAAGCGTCCTTCGCGGAGTCCTGATTGATGGAGTCCAGCAGAATGGTCCCCTTGGATCCCCCCTCCGGGATGTCCTTGTTCTTCCTTTGCTGGGTGTAGGCGAGATTGTAGGTCTCGTCGAACAAGCTCGCCGCGTTCCTCGTGTACGCCTCCTTCGACGGCGATTTCACGCATCTGATCCCCCCTCTCGCGATCTCCCGGAACCGCACGTGCCAACCAAAGAAGGTGCGGCCAACAATCATGTAAATGCCGTAGGGCACTTCGGGGTACAGATCCGGGCCCCGGTTAGAAACCAAAAAGCTTGGATCAAACCGAAACGCCATCGCGCCGGGAATGCCGTTCTTCTTGAAGAAGTTCGTCACCCGTAAAGCTTCGTTGAACAGACAAAAGGTTCGCATCACCAGCCGCTCGTCCTCGGGGAGCATGCCGCAGTGGTTCTCGAAGAGCTCCTCGTTGAAGAAGGGCTTGCGTTTGCCGGTGGCGATTTTTTCGAAATCGTCGAAAAGAGCGGCGAGAACCTAAAAGTATTTTTTGATAGAGCTCATGATCACATCGGTGTGCTTGGTAAACTTTTTATGCGTTTGGAATCTTCATGCAAAGTCGTGCACCATACTTTTTTTATCTTTTGGAAAACGAAAAAACGAAAATTCTGTTCGGAAGTAAGTAAGTACCTGCACATGCTTCACTGCACACACGTAAATTCTTTCCGGCGTTAAGATCTCCAACAGTGCCTTCTTGTACAGCTCCTCGAATTTGTTCTGCGACTCCGCGTGAAACGACAGCTGCGACTTGAGCTCCGCAAACTGGGGGTACAGCTGCTCCCGCGGGAAGAACGCGTGCGCGAATTTGACCAGCGCGAGGACGTACGTCATGTTCTCGGGGGATAGATACCCGTTCAGGACGCAGTTCCAAACCAAACCACTCCGATTTGGCGTCATCTTCAAATGCGTGATGTACTTCAAAACGTCTGTCAACCGCCCAATCTGCTCCGCAGTCGCATTAGTATTCGTGAAAAAATACGTGTAGGTGACCACCCCGTTGGCGAAGGACTCGATGTAAAACCTCTTCGGATTCACTTGTAAGAAGTGGAAGCACTGCGCGATCTCGTGGAGGTAGAAATTTCGCGACGATTCGGCCGTCGCAAACTGTATCCTGTGCAAAAGTATCGCACTCGTACTAATTGCAAACATGCATGACAAATCGAAATCTCCCATCTAAGGTAAAACAGCATTACAAATTCGACTTTTCATCTTGCCAAAATTTGTAATGCAATTTATACTAGTACGTTACTTTTGCAGTGCATAAACTGCACCACGTATCCATTCCCATCCAGCGGGTACATCTCCCCCGTGTTGCTCGTCACGACCGCGTTTTTGCTCGCGACGTATGCAAGAAAAAAACTGTGTAAGTAGTGTAACTCTGTAATGCAGAAAATGCAAAACGGTTACGCTTGTCATGCTCCACATGCATGATAGGCTCGTTTGTTCCTACGTGTTTTCCCGTCCTATCTGCGCATGACAAGTTTTTCCTGTCATGGCAGACAAACTTGTGATGCTGTTTTCCCAAAAAACCTACACTAACACAGTTTTTTTCCTGGATACGACGACCTGATCGAGTAACAGCTGGTAGCGGGACAAGGCGTATTCGGATTTTGTTCTCAAAAACCTTGGCGTCGCAACCATCTGCAAATCCGTCTCGTCCTCGGAGACCTGTTTGTCGAAGGAGAATCGGTCGACGATGAAGAGACGGAGAATATTGTCCTTGTTCTTAGAATCTTGGAAAGCTGGGTTGTCGCTGGCCATGTACATGACGGAAAATCCTTGTCTTAATAGCTGCCCGTCCGCGTTGAATTTGTTCTTGTCCTGCTCGATTCTCTTATCCAACGGCCCGTACTTCCCGTAGAGATTTTGCTTCTGGAACCTCTCGTCCTGTTGGTTGATGTGCTCGGAGTTTTTCCTCCTTTCCAGCGTGTCCCGGTCCTTGTAGAGGATGTAGTTTCAATATGCAATACAAGTTCATTCCCGCGCACGACGTACAAAATGCATGTTGAGCACAAGGACAAGATTATTCGTCAATTTGAAAAAGCACGCCACTTGTTGTCATGCTGAATAGGATCACCATCGGAAAGCTTTGTCATGCAGGAACCGCATTTGATGTATTCGTATGCCGGAAAAAATTCACACTGTGGATACACACACCTGGTGGTACACGTTCATCTGGGTTTCCGGTGTTCCCAGCGAGGACAAGTAAAACGCCTTATCCACGTTCTCCAACGCAAAAGATACGTCCTCACTGCCCGCGGCCTTACTCACCTTCTTCGAAGATAGCAAAACGGAGATGTGGTTCGCGATCTGTGCCGCGGTGAAGTGGGCGAAGTACATTTGGTGCAACCCCAAAACGTTGAAGAAGTAGTCCACTTCCTGCGCGACGACGTAGTACGAAAAGTCGGACATTCGGGTGCAGAGTTGGAACACTTTCGCCTTCAACCGCTGCAGATCGCCCATCGCCGGGAGGAACACGGAGATTCCCGGTTGGATAGTCTGCGGGGGGGAAAAGATCGGCATGTTTTTGTCCTTCATTTTATCCGAAAGGAGCTCGACCGACTCCACGTCGTGTAGGTAAGCCCGCTATCCAGGAAAAAACCCCCATCCCCATCCAATTTGTATTTGTCATGCAAAACATGCATAAAAGCCACTATTTGTCATGCAAAAAATGGATGGGGATGGGTGTTCTTTCCTGGATACCCGCACGTCGGGGTGTCTTTCCGCCTCGTGGATGGGCAGCATGCCAAAGCGGTCGGGCTTCGATTTCGCACCATATTCCTCGATCAGAAGTTTCACAACGTCGAGACCTGGAGGTATAGTTGTGGAAAAATAACAAAGATAGACATAGACATGCCAGAAGCACGCAATAAATTATGCGAGCAGTACTTAACTAACACGTCCTCTAGAAACTTCACACCTGGAGGAATCCAGCAGATCCACTCAATGAAACCCATAAATCAACAGGAAAATAATCACGTATATCAAGTACTTCCCGCCGCCGCTGCGTAGTGCAGCGCCGTCCTCTTGTCCAAGGGCGTGCACATGTTCACGTTCGCTCGCTGTTCCAATATGTTCACCACTTTGTTACAATCCCCGGAGTACGCGTAGGTCACCAAGGGGCCCATAAAGTGCAACTGCTCCTGCAGATCGTCCACCGTGCTGTCGTTACTCGACGGAGCCTTGTTGTTCGAGGTCTGCGACACCGTGTTCTGCATCAAGTAGTTACTCGTGCTCTGATCCGCCTGGTCATCCCCGGTAGAATTAGCTCCACCGCCCTGTTGTTGGACCAAGTTCGGACTGTTCCGCCCCCCAGTGTTGATCTCGTTCGCAAGTGCGGTTGGTGACGGGGCTTTCTGGAACAGCGAATGGCCCACGGAGTGCATGGGCGACGACCGACAGCTGACCTCATTCTCGAATGAGGACCGGCGGGACTCCAGGAGGAGGAAGTCCGGGTTGCTCGGAACCTGCTGCTTGTTTTGCATGTTATGATTCTGGTTTCCGCCGGATTCCGATGGCGACTTCTCTCCCTCGCGGTCACTCGGCGGTGCCTGCGCGGCGAGATTGTTCCCGCTGATTGTCACCATAAAAGGCTTGCGGCATAGGGAATCGCCCGAGGGGGTCATCATCTTGGAAAGGTCGTTGTTTAATAGGCAGTGGACTCTCCAGTCAGAACGAGAACGGCGGTGCAGGAAAAGCCGAAATTAGAAGTTGGGAGAGAGGTGGGGATGAAAAATTTATATTTATTCAAAGAAAATTAAAAAAATTACACAGAGTCAGGGGTTGCGTCCAGATTGACGTTGTCGAGGGGGAAAAAATCGGCCTATCAGTAGAAGATTATATTGCCTTTTTGACCCTTTTGATGCGCGTTTGTCATTCACAAGATAAGGATTCTCGCACTGCTACTATCATAAAAATTACTATAGGAGGCGAGTTTTCGTATCTCTGACTGTATCCACTTGTAACTTTTCTTTTCAAGAAATCATTCTATACGAAGTGAGTTTGGAAAGATAAATTTCGAGAAAAATAAATCTAAACAATACGTAGGCGAAGGTACTAGGCCCGAAAGCGGAACGGCCTAGCCCTTTGTCTTTGTGTCCACCTAGGTGAGAAGCAAGTAAAAGAAACCGAAACGCAAGAAAGGTCGTATAGATGGGATACTTCTTAAAAATCGCGTCTGAACAATCGAAGGTGGGGAGGTTGTGATAGATTTGCTACTTAGTTACATCAAATGGGGTACAATGAAGCGGCCTGTGAAATTTTCATTTTGTTCTGACCAAAACAACATACCGAAGGGATTGGGACGACTTTCAAGTTCTTACTCCCACTGCGAATGTGCCCCGTTTTGCTTCAAAAAAAAGACGACCGATTCCTTGACTTTGTTATTATTGCACATGGCCAGAATAGTAAACACTACGTACATGATCTATGAAGATAGAACACAAGTGGGTGCAAAGATAGTACTGCCTCTGCACTTATGCTTAAGTATCACAGCTCCGCTGTCGATGTTGATGCAATTTTTTTCGTTCGCTATTTTACGTTTACGTGGGCAAACAGATTCCAGAAACATCATCAACACAGAACAAATAAAACCGAAACGCTCTCTCACCTGGGAAGCAGGTTTCTACATAGGTTCATTTTTCTAGCACTCCGTCTGCAATTTAATCTTTCAAGAAAACCACAAAAAAAAAGTTCTGCAATCAAATCGAGGATACGTTGGCGCAAGCGCAATAATAAATTGTTGACGACGAAGGGATCATTATTTTTCTGGCGTCTTACTTAGTCATGCTCATGCTGCCGATTAGGAGCATTTTTTGAGAGGGCTATTCGCCGAGAAATTAATGAAGAGCAATCTCCGTAGCTACAGCAGCTAAATCAAAACCTAGGCTGTCGTTCTTCAGAGCAGGCTCTTGCGCCTGTCCAGAATTAGATGTTGCAGTACCTGCGTTTTTTTTCTATTCCACACCGGCGACCCCCGTCTGCTCGGTCTCTGGAATAGGTGCAGGAGGAGCATTCTGGTTGTTCTTCTGCTGTTGACCAACGCCGCCTTCGACCACCGTCCCTGTAACCACAGGAGGAGTTTCCTTCTGACACTCCTTTAAAGTCATTTCCTCGTCCACCAGCAATTGCGGCCCGGACTTGAACTTCGGTGTTATCACCTCGATCCCCGTGTGATCTCCGTAGAACGTCGGCTCTCCACCGGGCGCTAAAACACCCGGATTGTTCAAAAAACCGTGACTATTCCCATTCGTGAACCCCGATTCTAAAGGGAAAACCGGGTAGTTCACCTGCACCGGGCTTTCCTGCTGCAAGAAGTTCTGCTCCGCCAGTTTTCTCCTTAACCGCGATGGCACGTTGATCATTTCCCTCTCCAGCATTTTGAAAATCGGCTTTTTCGTGTACTTCTTCGGATTGAAATCTTTGTAAAGCAATTCCTGCGCCTTCTGCGGGATGAGCAATATCCAAGAAAAAAACACCACCACAATCACATTTAGGAGGTTTTGCATCAGAAATTTGTCTCGCATGACAAATTTTTCTTGTATTGCAAAAACACAAAGGGAAGTCGCCTATAACTCTCGACTGTGATGCATTTTTGCGCATGACAAAAAATTTTGTATTGCAAAAGTGTGCAAAAGTGATTGTGATGGTGTTTTTTTCTTGAATAAGCAAGGTCGAACCTGTACTGCTGCTGTCCTTCATCGCCTGCTTTCTAATTTCCTCTGCGCCGGTATGGATGTGTCAGGATCGAAATCGACAAAATCGAGAAACTTGTGATGCATAAAATGTAGAGCACTGAAGGCCTGTATTGGGGAGCAGGCATATGAGGCCGACTGTGAGCCTGTTTAGGGGTATGCAATGTGCTGCCAGAGTAGCATGACAGGAGCAGTCTTCTTTCCCCAAACAGCATGACAGACTGGATTTTGGTGCTCCCGAAATTTGTCATGCGCCACTTGAAGACTGAGGCTCCAACTGACATCGATTTTGTGCATCACAAATTTTTCGATTTTGTCAATTTCGATTCTGACACTCCCATAGCCAGTTAAGGCCATGCGGCCCTTGATTCCCCCGGCGGGTTCGGTCATGTCCAGGTACAGGCTGTCGCGGGCAAAGTCGTACAGCTTCTTCATTGACAAGTCGAAAAACGGTGAAGAGTTTCCTCCTTTCGCCATCCCGTCCGTGACGATGGACACGTCGTACAATCTTCTCTTCCCGGGTTTCGACGGCCCGCAAAGCGGCTGGAAATCGATGACCCGCTGGTGGGGTAAAATATGATTCGGGTATCCTATGTAAAAACGTACCCACCCCATAGTCAAGATGGGGAATCGGCTAGACAAATCCACAAGCTTTGGCTGTTTCGCATGACAAATTTGGACGCGTAGTGTAGTGCTGTTTGAGCTAGTTCAGCAGCATTACAGATCTAGTCTCTCATGCTGATTGGAGCATGACAAATAAATTTCAAAACACCATTAGAAAATGCTTCTCATGGGGCTCCGCATGAGAAATATTTTAAGCATGCAGATTTGCATGACAACTATGGTGTGGGGACGTTTTTACAAAGGATATCGGGGGTGGAATTCTCATATTCGCGGTTTCCTTGTCCTCCTTCCCCGTAAGCACGTTCATGGCCTTCCCGACCCGGTAGCTCCACTTCCGGCGCAAATCGCCGTTGGAAATATCCACAGAAAAAAACCCATCCACATCCTCCATTTTTTGCATGACAAACATCACAACATGGACATGACTTGATACTTGTTTTGCATGACAAATTGGATGTGGAAGGGTCTTTTTCGGTGGATAGGAGATCGCTGGGTTGTACAGCTCCTGGCTCTTCTCGCTCGGGCTCATCCGAGGGATCAAAGATTTGATCCCGTTGGCCAGCTGCCCCAACGACCGCCGAATCCGACTGTCGTTGATCCCGCTGTTGAACAGGTCTTTGGTTGTGTTCAAATACGGGTACTTGTAGAAATCGGCGTCGTAGAAGTGCGCGGTCGCGCCGACGTTGGGCTGCGCGGTGCTGGATACCCGCCGGGTCGGTTTTCGGTACGTGTAAACTGCGTTCTATATGGCGTTCTCAACTGTTACATTCTCAGCTTTTACATGATTTGTCATGCAAATTAGCCATGAATATCTACACGATCAAGCTGCTCCGGATGACAAGTTCGCGACTTTCTAGATAGCATGAGAATCTACGCCGAACCTGTAATGCAAAAGGCGCAATCTTCCCCCTTTCAATAATTTTGCCACTCTTGCATTCCAAATTCATGTAACAGTTGAGAATGTAACATTTGAGAACTCCATATTCCATTTGATGTCCGTCGGGTCGTCCACGTTCACGACCTGCACGCGCAACCACGTGAACGGCTCCCGCATCTCGATCTCGGGGTGCGAAAACTGCTGATCCCACTTGGTTCTGTTCTTCAAAAAATCCTGGAAATTCGTGTACTTCACCGGCTTGTTTCCGTTCCCCAGATTACTGCAGCTCCATAAAGTCGGGTCGGTGAACAGACTGGAGTGCTTCACCGCGGAGTTGAACTGTCTGTACTTCACCTTCGCTTCGTCAAAATGCAGCAAATCCTCCACCTTCACCCGCTTCAGCTTCGGTTCGGCGGAGGTCGGATCGTCGATTTGTACCGAGACCATTTTGTCCCCGTGGTCGTACTCGGATTTCACGACTTTTCCCCGTTCGGGCTTCTTGTAGTGGAGGAAGGACCCGAAATCGAAAAAGGACGAGCCGGAACTGTTCGCTGACCCGGCGCGAATGTAGACTTTCTCGCCTTGTTGGAAGAGCTTTTCGTTCTTTCGCAAAACTGGACACACTTTATTCCCACTCGATAAATAATTGAATTGAAAACCTAAATCGTTCCCTTGCTCCCTGTAACTCGGGTGCTTCACCACCATTTCCGTCCCGCCGGAGTGGTTCCCGGGCCCGAAAGTCGCTGAATTCTTCACCGTCCGAGATTTCTCCAGCAGCAATCCCGCCCCTAAATCCCTCCTTGGGACGCACTTGTAGTCGGGGGTGAGGGAGCAGACGTGCTCGTCGCACTCCATGAAGTCCTGCACCGCACACCGCGACCGACACCGGATGGTGTCCGTCGGAAACTTGTAGATTTGCGGCGGCGGCTTGGTCCCGAAGCCGAACAACTTCTTCACGTTGCTGGCGAGCGCACCCGCGGTTTGTTTTATCTTTTCGCCGACCGATTTGCTCTTTGGGTCCACGTCGCTCCAGTCGCACAGTTTGTGCCCGTGGTACTCAAACGCCATGCACTGGGCTTTCGTTTTCTGCAGCGGGCACTCGCTGTCCGTCTCGCGGGCCTGGTCCTCCGGGTTCAGCCCGTCGATGACGCAGCGATAGTTGTGCGTCGTGTTCTGTTTGGAATCCGCTTTGTTGTCAAAGAAGTAGTGGAAAACTGGGTAATCCGTATCCTTCCCGACTTCGTCAGAATCGCACTCATCGCGGCCGGTTTTCGGGTTGTGGAAGCACTTGTCGGACTTCACACCGGGGGGAAGTTCGGTGCACCGTAGGGGGTTCAATCCGGCCTTAGGGTTCAACGTGTCATAGATGTAGGTAGCCTTGTCGATGCTGAACGTGGTGGAAGGAGAGCCCGCAAAGCCAACCATGGTTGATCTCTATACAGAGTTAATTTCGAAACTTTCTTTTTTCTTGCGTCAACGAGAAATAGACGTAAGGAACAACGTGACCATGATCTTTATCCCGGTGCCTCTCCGAAGAAAGTCACGGTTTCTCTAAAATGGTAAGGAGGACAAGAAGCTGGACCTATCGAACAAGAAGCGATAACTCAAGTAAACTGTCACGAGAACGTTACTCCTCTCTGACTCCAGCAATGAATTCCAATTAGTTACTCTCGCGGTGGACTGTCAAACTGCTTCTCAAGCAACACTCATCTTCAATACTGTGCGTGTGCTCAGATGTCGTGCGCACACACATTGCTATTCTCATAGAAAACGACAGAACATCAAGAGGGCCGCAAAGAACTGAGACGAGTATAGTGTAGGCGGTACAATCAATGCGCATGCCCACGCCTGACGAGAACGAGGACGAACACCAGTGCCGGGATTCAGTGTACTTAGCACCCGGCTGCAGAAATCTTTTGATGATTTTGATAAAATTCTATATGTCAAAAGAGGTCGTGTTGGGTTGTGATGGGTAATGCCAATGAGCTATCATGTTCTGGACATGCTTTTTTCGATCCGAGATCCGTTCATGATTAAGACGACATATCTACACCACCTTGCCCTCTTTCCACAAGCAGTCTCCCAATGAGTGCATGGACAGGACACCATTCCCCTTGTTCAGTTTCCTGATTTCTTCCGTGCTCATTGCGGTCAGGCCGACGGCGCACGCGGTTTCCTTGTTCTCGGCAACAATTTGGACTGGTACGTCCTTTGGTACGTCTTCCATCGCTCCGCCCGTTGGGTGAGTCAGACCCGGACACATCACGTCGGCGCCCTGTAGGGATGGAAAATTCAAACTGTAGTTCTAGTATTTTTCCGAAATAATTGTTGACTGCTACAAATACAAAAAGAGCGAGAGCGGAAATCAGAACAAGTGCGCTTTTCCCGCCTAAGTCTGTGGTGAAAACAAGAATCCAATACGGAATACGGAATAAGTTACCACGTATGAGCATCGTGGAAAATACACAACGAGCTGTACCTTCAAAACGAATTTGATCGCTCCGGTGTCCACTTGCATCTTTGGCATCATGCTTGGGTACTGGTGCAGTAGTCTCAGGGTCGGGAACCACACCTTGCCTGGGTTGTTGCTGTCCGGCTGAAAAAAAATCACCTCCTCGTCCAAAATAACCAGTTGAATCTTGTTTTTCGTCTTCCCGAGAAGAATGTTCGCGTTCTTCTTCGGCCAAATCAGGTCCATCACCGGCTGCAACCGCGGGTAGGACTCCAATATGTCCTCCCTTATCTTGCGCTCCACACTGGACTTCGCCTTGTTGGTCTGGACGTCCTTCGGGGTGTAGTTGCGAAACATGGTGGGCGAAAAGCAGGAGTGATATTAATATTTTGCGATACTGATACACCAGAAAAACGGAGATGCGACGTTGTCGTTGAGTGAAATGATAATGATCTTTTGACGCGCGAATACGTATGGCTTATGGCTATCTATGGGCAGAAAATGAAGATACAACAAGCACCTTCTAGTGGCGTGGCCTGTGGCTGCAATAATGTCTTTGAGTCACAATCATGTTGGTGCATTGTACTTCTGTGTGAACCGAATTTGAAACGCGTGCATTGAGGTCCTGATGTGAACATCCCATGATGATCCTCGTGTGTGTGTTGATTTTCTGATTCTGATCCATCGCGAATAATTAATGCACATGCACACGGTCGTACAACCACAAAACGTGAAGATCGTCGCACATTTGTTTGTGGGTGAAAAGGGCGCACAACACCATGCGATCGCACTTGTCGGCAGCCCGCAATATCAGTCTTTTGTCATCTTTTATTTTCTTTCATGATGTTCAGGAACGCATGCCATTTTTTCACGGAGAGTGCCAACATGTTGATGTTTTCTTTGCAAGTGTGCGCAAGAAGTCGCTTAGCGGAAAATAATTGAGAGTGAGTGTGAGATGAAACATTTACATTTAGGCACTGATACATGGACACGCCGGCTCGAAGATCTCGGAAGAAAAGATCTATGCATCATGCAGATGTTGAAACGCGCTATAATGTGGGTTCATTGGGTGCATGAGCATCACCGGGAACGGGCTATGCGTGGTACGGGATTTCGTTTTGAAAAAAAGAAAATCGTGCCCCAAAATGCTGAAATAATACCACAAAACTGAGCGAACGCGAGCCCAAAGCTCCTCATCATAAATTTTGCTTTTTTTGTTCTCCTTGATACCTGTTTTTATATCGAAGGGTCTACATCTACTATTCAATTGTGCACACAAGTTGAAGTTCAACTTGGAATAAAAAAAGATGCAACAGCACACAACAGATACTACTACGCCGCATTTCTTCTATCGCGCGAATGAGCAAATGCGAAAGATTTCGTCCCATCGCAAATCTGGTACACGGAGGACTTCTTGGAAATCGATGAGCTTGTCGTTCGACCACATGTTTGTTATGGTCGTCTGGTATTGCACACAGTTGATCGCGATCATGAGAAATTCGAAAAGCGTAGTGTACTTCACGAAATCCTGGGCTATCATGCTGCGTCGGCTCTCGAGAGAGTCGCTGTCCTCTGATTCTTCCTCATTTTCGGCGTTCATACTCTGGTCGTCGGTAAAAGCCGATGGCATGTCGGGCAGAATTCCTGTTTGGTTGTCCGCAGATGACGCGGGGTTTATTCTAGTTGTTTTTTTACGACCCGGGCAAAACCAGAGAGACCAGCTTGAAGTTGTTTTCTTGGCCGCTGCGGCTTCGGCCGTGGAGCAGAGCAATGTGGTGTGAATTAGAAAAACTCACTACACGCTTTCCGCAGGTGGATCGCAATCACTCTTGTGGGAGCACGGCGAAATTACATCCTGTACTGTGGGTGGGAACGGTTCGTCCTGTCCTCCACAATGCACGATTATATCAAGACCATTTCTTCTTCATGCACATCGATAGTGATCCGCGAGAATTGAAAAAAGCGAAAGGCTCTACTGCGCATACGAAGTGACGGCGAAATACTCGAGCACGTCAAAAACGAGGAACAACGTGGCGCGAAAGAAGTAATCGGGCTTGATGTTGTTTTTGTACCCCGGGGACTCGACGATCCAGCTCTGCTGCATTAGTAACGGCAAAAACAGCAAGAACATAGACATCACTGCCGCGACAATCCACTTCGCTTGCCAGCGGAAGAACGTTTCATAACGGATCACCTTGCACAGCCCCTCGAGCTGGTCCTCGCTGTCAACGTAGACTTTCCGCACCATTTCCAGGTACCGCAGCAGCCACTGCCCGCCCTGCGTACTCGAAGTCCTTGCCGGTGTTGTCGATGAACTGGCCGCATTAGCTCCGACAAAACTCAGTGCAGACGTGAGCATGCGGCTGACCAGGCTCGGCGTTGCGTCACTTGCTGGTCGGTGGTCTGCTTTTTCAGCCTGCTCGTCGTAGTTGAAGACCCCGACGCCGTTAGAACAATTACTCGGCTTCTCTTTTGCGCTCGTGACGCCAACTTGGTCCTCCGGGCCAGCTGAAGCGGCGGTCTGCAGCAAGGTGACGGGTGGAGGTGGTATTTTCTTCGAGGAAGCAGTGGAGGACTTCGTCCTACTCGACCCCGGCATATTCGTTACCCCGCTGGCGAAGGCACGGAAGCTCGACCGGCGAACCCGCAGTGCTTCGTCGAGATTGCCGGGAAAGTTGAAAAACTTGATGGTCACGTTCTCGAAGGAGAAAGACAACACTTCATTATTTTCTTCGCTGTTGACAAGTTGAGGTTGCTCCGTTTTAATAGTAGGCTTCAGGTGCGACAGCGGGTACTGATATTTATTTCTTTTGCTCTGCATCCGCTCTGCAGTTGTCCGGCGTGGATAGCCGTCCTCCCCGTGCTGGTCACGTAGTTGCGCCATCGAAGACGAAGATCCGACGTGATCCACCCCGTGTCCTTGTTTCCTTACCAGTTGTGCATGCGAAGTTCCACTTCCGAAATCCAACTCCCTCGAGTCGTAAAACCACGTCCAGCAGGCCAGGTAGCGGTCGAAGCAAGGCGATTCGTTCCACCACCGCATGGCGTATGTGAGCCAGGGGTACTGCTTTGCTAGCTCCCGTGACTTCAGGCACTTCACGAAGAAAACCACGGCGGGGTCGGAGGTGCGCAGTGCGTAGTGGATAACATGGGAAACCAAGTCTTTGACCAGTGTGAAGACAAAAACCGAGGGCAAACTGCTTATCGATGCGAAATCTTGACGCGAAAGACTAATGATTGTGTTCATGTTTGTCTTTACTTGTTACAAGGTCCCGTCCTGTTCGAGTTGTACGTGCATGATATACCCTTAGCGAGGATCTTGTCGTGTGCAATTTATCGAAATCAAAAATGATCCAAACAGACGAATAAGACGCAACTTCTCGTCGACGTCATCCAGAATTCACATGGATAGTGCGGAGTAAGAGCATACGTGTGATGCCGGCTTTCCACATGTCCCAGTAGGAGTACGACCACCACTTGACGCGAAACATGTAGGCCCGGTGTGCCCTTTCGCCACCCACTGTACGCGGGTCGTAGGCCGGGTCCTCCTTTAGATTACTGTGCACCAGGGGGAGCATGCACCGAGCCAGAAAGTTCTCAGAGATGGGCAGCCAGAGCTGGAATGTGAAGATCAACAGGACAGATTGCATCAACAGTGCTTTCATCGGCTCTTCTTCTTTTCTGCGATCGATGCTGATCAAGATCGTGAGCACTCCCTGGGGACCGAAGATGAACAGGTACTGCGCACTGCCGTACACGACAAAAGAAAACGAGCCGAGCACGTAGGTGCGGAGACGTTCCCAGGTGCGGGGCGCTGGATAGAAGGTGGCGGTGACGAGGAGAAGCCACGCACCGTGGCACGCGCCGTTAATCATCTTCGCGTCCTCGCGAGCGTCCTCCTGTTTCAAGTAGTGCCACGTAATCATGGTCCACAGGAGGACTAACACCCAGACGAAGCTCCGCATGCCCGTGCTGCCCAAGCCCTCGTTCCAGAACACAGCATGGTACAGCCCGATCCACGTCATCGCCGCTACATAGAAGGGAAGCTCCTTCAGAAATATGCTGGCTTGCCAGTCTGGTATTTGCAGATCAGGCGTTTCTGCGGTGGCAGGGACAGAAGTCGATGTGGAAGTTGATTGTGTTGTACCACCATCGTTTTCAGCTGCTAGTACTGGTGCGTGTGGTGCCACGACCGCAGTTCCTGATTCTGTTCGTTCAGTTGCACTCCCAGTTCCAACAGTTTCTAAAAGCACCGCCGCGTTGTTTTTCTTTTCTTCGATGGCACGGTTGTGCAGGATCGCGCTCCTCGATATGGGGCAAAGGGGAAAGCTTCCCAATCCAACGTCCCAGAAAAGGCCGAAGTAGGCCCAGGTGGAGAAGAAGTTGCCCAGAATGATAAACACCGACAGGCAGGTGAGGGAACACGCCGGCTTGCCGTCCGCTCTGCGTAAAACCGAGGCTGTGGTGGAAGCAATGGACTCGGCCCGGCTTGTGCGGCGGCCAGCGGTACCATTATTTGGTGGAGGTGGCTCGTTTTCCATTTCCTCCAGGTCCTGCCGTTGAGTCATAAAAGTCGACCGCAGAAGGGAGATACGGCAACTGATTTTGTTCACCGCTTGTTCCAGGGACTGGGACGCGGAGACCGCCGTATTTCCTCCCCCAGCACCACCTCCGCTGAAGTTACTGCCATCCTCTTCACTGTCTTCCTCCGCCACCAGGGCTGCAATCACGGACCTCCGAGCTGTGCTGGAAACGCTGGCACTACTGGAGGTTCTGCCTGTCCTTTGCGAGCTCCTGCCCGTGATGCTCGAGATCAGTGTCGACCTGTCCAGAAACCTGGCGGAGACCGTTCCGGATATAGAATTGGGGCGCTGTCGTGATCCTTTGCTCGGCCTCGTTTCCTCGGTGGTGCGGTTCATGTTCACCAGTGCCGACGGGGGGTGTTGTGGGCCACCACCGTCGTCATCACCACCATCATCTTCTGGGGGAAACGCGCTCATCCTCGATATCTTTCACTTGCAGTTGCAGCTTCTAGTGGACCAGGGATTTCACGCGTCTCACTGAAAGAGAAAGAACCACTTTCACGTCACGATGAAAAGAAGCTGCAACTCAAATTTCTACTTATTTCATAGATAGTGTAAGTTGTAAGCCCAGAAGTGGTCCAAACTGCAGAAGCGCCATCATTTTGCATTTCATCACGGACCAAGTTAGGCTTGCGTTTTGACGAATAGGACTTCCACCTTGTTCGCCTCATAAAACATGTATCGCGGACGCGGCAGGGCGATGCGCATGCGTGCCGACCCTCGTCATAGCATTTTTCTTGGCTGATCCTGTTTGGTCGCATTTGATTTCGCTCACGCTCGTCAAAAGAGACGCGCATCGTAAAATCTCAGCTCTGACTATACGACAAGCGTAATCCGGGAAAACCGATGAACAACACAGGGGACAAAACACCAAAGCCACCGGAGTGAAACTAAGTCACAGACGTCAGACTACTTCTCGTCTAGTTCTGATTCTCGTTGATCAGCGACTTTGCCAGGAGGTAATGCATACCAACGACAAAGCAAAACTCACTGAGTCTCGAGGAGGCTCTGGTTGGAAAAGAAAATTTGAGCCATCTACACGTTATCGAAACGCTAGGCACCGTACAACAATTTCGAAACATATGTATGGAAACGCGGGCATTCAAATTCGATTGGAGAAGCAATCCTGCCTTTGTAGAATTACTACTTCTGCGGCTACCACTTCTACTACTTGAATCACAAATGTTCCATTTCCCGAATCGCTCTTCGCACATCGGACATGACCGACCGCGAGCTTTCCGCTGTCCCCTCCAATGCCGTATTTATCGTGTTTTCGCGCTGCTTCGTGGTGTATGTAGTTCTAGGTGGTTGAAGATGTGGTTCTGGTAGATAACTGTTGTCGGCGGTAGTTTTACCGTGAAGCATGAATGCAGCGGAAGGTCCGCCCGTGGAGGTAGAAGATGATCCTACAGACCCTGTAGTCCCCCCCGCTGCAGCATTCATTGCCAGAACTTTCGGACAAATTCCTGACAAGATGTTCGTGAAGAGGTCCAGCTGCTCCTCCCCATTCTTCCCGCTCAGCGCCTCCGGTGTGGCTGCGAACACGTGCTGGCTCGGGACGTACTCCTCTTCCAGAATCTCATTTTTCGCCGTGTCAACTTTCTCCCCAGAGGACCCGTTTCCACCACCGAGCACGAGCAGAACTTGGGTCGTCTTTGTTCTCTCTCCATTCGCACTCGGCGTGGCGAACTTTTTCATTTCTTCGTGGATAAGGTGTTTCCTCGACCATTTACAATCGCTGAAAACCACAATGACGTCGCTGCCCTCCGGTTGGTTCAGTTTCAAATTCACTTTCACCCGGTTCGCCAAGACCACGCCCCCGGGCACCTTGGCTAATTCTGCTTCGCGCAGTTTCCGGCCGGCTTTCCGACTGGAATGAATCTCCTGGAACAAGTCCCGGGCTTTCTTCAGCGCCGAAGCCACGTGGGTGCCAAAGCCAAGATTCATCTTGGGAGTTCTTGAAGACGAAGTTTTACTTCCAGTAGCAGATGAGGCGAGGGAAGAGGACAAGCTGTTCCTCTCCTGATCGGCCAACATTTCATCCGCAGCTCGGTGTTCTTGCAGTTGTAAAAAGTTTCCGTCCACCCCAGAAGTCGCCAGAGACGCGCCGCCGTTATCCGCCGTGTATTCAGTGACTAAATCCCGCTGCGCTTTTTCAATGCTCTTCTTCACTTTCGGCTCGGGGAGGGAAGCAGCTGTGTTCCCAAACGCCAGCTCCGCAAAACGGACGTGGTCCGTGTAGTCGGAGATTTGTTTCATCATGCTATGGCGAAATTGGTTCCGGAAAGAACTTACTTCCGTGTCGTTCATGGAGCCAGATTGGTCCACGATTAAGACCACGTTGCGCGCGCCGCATTGGAACTGGACGGGGGAGGAGGTAGTTGCTCGCGTGCCAAATATAGCCGCCGGGGCGGAGGTAGTGAGGTCGTGGGCGTTTTCTTGCCGGCCATCGCTTTGGCCGCGGCTTCGCTTTTTCTTGGCTCGCCATACCGCCGTGAGTAACGTTAGGCCGCACGGTATGGCGGCCGCTCGATAAACGTCGCAAATTTTCGCAAATTCCAGAAATTCGTTTCCGCAGGCGAGCCCCCATGCTATGGGGCCGATCCGGGTGCCACGGGGGGCGCCCAAAAAGCGAAGAAAAATCGGGCCCATAGCATGCGGATTGGCTTTGCGCGTCTGGGGCGCTTTTTCTTTTTCGCGTTTTTATTTTTCACGCCGGCGCTTTTTGCAAAGCTTCCCAGGCTCTGAAACCGGCGAAAAGGCGGCCGCTTTCGCGGACGCCCAAAATGCTCCGAAATCGCGGCCGTGCCATATTGTTTCGCTGTTCTGATTTTGGGCGCGTTTTTTGCGCGCCCCTTTTTGGGCGCCCCAAATCGCCAGAAACCAAGGCGGCGGGCGCCTCAGAAGGGCGCCCCTTTTGCCGGCTCCCCTGCGTCGTTTTATCAAGTACGAATCGACAGTTTTCGACCGGGCTTGTTTGATGGCAAAGCCCCAGCCGCTTGATAATTGGAAATCTTTTTTGTCAAAATACACTTCCGCCCGCTTGAAAACTGCCGGTCGTTTTTCTGGGTATATGGCAAAAAAACTCCCCGGTTAGAACCGTTCGGTGACCTCACTACATACTATTGCTAGTAACAGGACCTCCGGGTCCTGCTTCTTCCGCACTACTAGTACTAGAAGTTGAAGTACATGCTTCTTCATTACAGCTTTCAGTTTTTTCGTACCACTTTCTCAAGCACTGCCCCTCGCTACCCTTCGCGGGCTCCTTGATCTTTTTCTCAAACTTCAAAACCCCACCCCCACAGGCCCGCGAACAGCCGGTCTCTACTTTGCCGTCCGCTTCCGTAGTCAGTGGCTCCCAGCTTTCACTGACAGTGCAGTCCTTGTCGCACGCCCCGTTCGGGTTGCAGGGCTTCCGCTCCTGCACAGCCGGACAAACCTTGCCGCCGTGCAGCGGGGTCTGGAGCACTTCGCGGGTGCGCATGGTGGTCCCGAACCCGCAAATTGCACTACAATCCGACCAATCCGTCCAGTCCCCGAGCTTGCAATCGACCGGGGGAGTATTGGAAAAAGAAAGGAGAAGGACGGGACGAGATTTCTCAGAAATTAAAGCTGCTTCTCTTCAGCGAACTTGTAAAGTACAGCCCATTTTTCCCTATGTCATTCGCTTGGCATGCAGGCATGGTGGATTTTCTGTATCTGTGTCATGACATCAAAATTGTCACCCAGGAGAACGTCAACACCTACACCCTGCAAGAAAAGTATAAGAGTCGTGTCTCCCTCGTCCCATGTTGAAAAATTTTCTTTCCTTAACACGCCACGTCGTTGCAGCTCACTTCTTTCTCTGTCGCGGTTAAAACCGACTTTTTCCCGTTCTTCCCGTCCGCAAAACAGGAAATCCCGTACTGCGTGCTGTTTCGCAGAATTTCCCGAGTTAGCAGCATCTTCCCCGGTTTTTCCAATTTCCCATTTCTGCACTGCTTCGTACACAAACTTTTCGGCTTCCACGGAGTCATTTCGCAATCAAAGGTCTGTTCCTGCGCGACCTGGTTTCTCACATCTGTGTAGGTGCAGGTGGAGGAAGCAAGGCCCGATCTTTCCTCCTTCAGACTCTTTGTGCGGATGTTGAAGTCTCTTTTCACTTGCGCTAGTTCGTTTTCCAAACCTTTTTTCATATCCTGGTACCTCTTCCGCAACTGCTCCGTGTGGCTCATTTTTCTTGCGACTTGCTTCTCCTCGTTCTGCAGTGCCGCGATGCGGTTGTTGAGGTCGGTTCTTTGATTCTCGCATTGCTTTTCTTTACTTTCCTGCTCTTCCGTGTGTGTCTGCAGCGCGTCCTCGGTTTCCCCGATCAGAAAATCCAGAGTGTCCTCGTCGTACGGGGGACAACAAGGCTCGGAAGAAAGAACTGCAGAAGTGCTACTACTGTCGACATCCGACGAAGCAGCAGAGGATTTTGTCTCGTTACTCTTTTGACCCCTAACTCTTTTCCCAAAATACTTGGCGTACATTTCCCTCCGATCTTTCAACTCCAGTAATTTTCGTTTTTTCTCTTTCCCGATCCTGTCCACCTCCTTCCCGCACTGTTCCTCAACTTCGAGCTTGTACCTTCTCCGCAGGCGCGCAATCTCGGACTTGCTTCCGTCGACACTATTCCTGCTTTCCGCCTGTTCAAGCGCGATTTGCGACAGCGCGGAGCTCTGTCTCTGCAGCTCTTTCCGCAAATGCTGCATTTTCTCGGTGAACTTGTGCTCGTGGGTGTGCAACAGATTGTCGAGCACGTCTTTCCGTTTCCAGTTTTTCTCTAACATCTCGTTGATCGAAGAGAGAGAACGATCGAGTAGCGTGGACTTGATATTAGAACTGGTACTGTGCTTATTTAAAAGCGTGTTCGTACTATCACTGCGGCCCGCAGAGGTGTCCTGTTCGTCAAAGTTGAATTCTTGTCCAGTTCGCTGGTCCTCCCTACCGCTCGAGACTTCAGAGGAAATGAAAAGGCCCTTGTTGTTTACTGATGATGTCGACGTGAAGACTCTGCTCCTTGTTGCATGACCTTCTCCTCGTCCGGTTCTTGTATGCACGACACTGAGAGCGGAACAAGTCGGCAGGAAAAGAGAGCAGAACAAGTTTGCCGCACTAACAATCGCGAGCAGAGTCGTTGTGGGAGAAGAGTAGAAATTGGGAAGAAGAAGCCGACGTTTTGTCATGGTGGGCATCTCTTTCTGCAGGCAGGTGGATTCGTCCCTCAATATACACCTCGTCTCGTCTCTCTCTGCAGCATGTTTTTGCGAGGACACGAGGAGACCCAAACTCATTCGCGACCCTGAGGATTGCGGCGCCATGCTTGAGTAATACGGTTTTTGCAAAAGATTTCTGTTGGTCTACTGGAATAGGCAGGAGAGGTCGGGGTCGCACAAATGAATTAGAAATCAATGCCGAAAACCGAAGACCAAAACGGGGTGGCTCTTTGCCGATCGATTACGATTAGCACCGATGGGCAGCTTTCGTCCCTTTTGCGCGAGGGAGAACTAGTACAGGTCGCACACGACTCTGTACAACCTCAGCACTTTGAGCTCGACCTTCTTTGCAACAGTTCTGGTGCCTAGGATCGAAGAAACAAAAACAATTGGTGTTGCAAGACGAAGAACTGTGGAAGAGATGGAGCGGTGACGCCGCGTCGTGGTTCCCAGCAACGACGGTAGCAATACGCGACAGACGACGCGGAGAAGAAGAAAACTACTATACCAGCACAAGGCAAGAAGAAACTGCTCGTCGTGTTCCCGAGATTATAATTTCCGAAAACGCAAATCTTACGTTTGTACGAACAGGCTGCATCCGCATCTCCTAATACTGAACACGGAAAAGTCCATCGTAGGACTCTTTCTCTTTTCGTGCGATAATTTTACCAATAGATGCCAAGTACCTAGAGAAAGTTTCTTCGAGATCTACGGAGCAGCTACTCGCGAGTAACAAGCAGCCTTTGCAGACCTCGTCGCGGAAGTAAACTTCTCGGGGTAGTAAAAATAAGGTAGCAAGAGTTTTTGGTGGTGTTCTTCTTCTTGTGCGAAGTTCCTAGCGCTACAAGCGGCGTGAAGAAGCCCCGGAGGAGGACAACTTTGAGCGCGCGAGCGACTAGCGCATCCTCGCAATAGTTCCTTATCGGCGGTACTAGAGACCTATCTCGTCGACCACGATCTTTGTTTGTCGTGTTCATCATCCAACACGCTCTACACCCTCGCCTTGTATCTTCCATGCTTTTCTTCTGTCCGACGAGGATGGCTCCGACTAGCACGCTTTATATCTCGATAAGGAAAGAAGTAAAAGTCAGAAGTAGGTACATACGAAAATACAACTACTCCAGAAGTTCAATCATACATGGTAGGGCAACATCAACATCATCAAAAAATGTCCAATCATACACATGATAAATTTCATCTTCTTCGATAAAAAGAGGCTATCATTATTTCCATTCCCCAAAAGGAGCTCCAATAGCACTATCTCTGCGAGGCGATGAGTACTACGATGAGTCGACCGTAGCAGCAGGTAGTTCTTTACTACGGTTCAAACTCAAGGAGCTTCACAAAACAAAAAAAAAACCTTTAGTTGCCAATAAAAAGCATACAAACTTATACAATCCCATTCTTTATTTTCAAGCTGCGTGGTCAAGAACAACATCAAGTTTTACTAGATAACTGTACATCAAGACTTCTCAATGACCAACCCCTGCTCGTCTCGGTCGTGTTATCGATCAAATAGCCGCCATGAAAAGTTAGTTCAACGTGACGAAGTTTCCCGTCATGCTAGCCTTTCCTGCCGCGTCACCCTGGAACAAGGGTGCTTGTTCTGGCGCCAGAAGGTACTCACCTAATGCCTTCACGGCCGGGGCGGCCATATCCTCCGTCAGGAATTTCGCTTCGTCTTTGTAGAAGGCTTGAATGACGTAGCCCTGCTGGCCAAGGCTGGTGGAGGAGCTGAACCCCGTGGTCTTGAAAATATTCAAGAAGACGCAGTTTTCCTCGGTATCTTTGCAAGAAGTGACCACGGCCGGGAACAGTTCGGATTCCAGCTTGCTGACCACGTCCTTGATCTTGTTCCCGGTGACCGCGGCAGGGTCGAACTGAATGCTCGTAATCCGCCCAAACGGCTTCGCGAAACTGGCGTATTGGGTCTGGTCGGGGATTTTTTCCCCCAAGGCCTTTGCCGGGTCGATCCCCAAGGACTTGCTGTCCTCTTGCTGCCGGAAATCGTCGTCCGTCTGTTGATTCAGGCGCGCCAAGTTCCCACTCAACGGCGCGTCGGCGAGCGCCGCGGCGGGATCGAAAATTTTCGTGCTTGCCGCGTCGATCACCGTTGCGTGCGTCGTGTTAACCGCGTCGCGCAGGGCCTGGTAAGTTTCGTCCGCAGCCATGGCATCCAGGAAGCTCTGGCGGTCCGGGTAGACTTCCATGGTGGAGAACAGCGTTGTCGTCACTGCCGGCGTCACGCCGGGAACGGCGTACGCGTCGTTCTTCCACACGTCGTACCGCTCGCAAAGCTGCTTCGCCCCACTGTAGTTCTGCTTCTTGCGCAAGTCCGCCATCTTTTTCACGCACGGGGTTTTGCGGATGTTGGCGAAAATGTTCTCTTCGAAGTCCTTTACCGCGTTGGCGACCGCCGTCGGGTCCGCGTCGTGCTTGAATTGCACCCGGTTGCTGACGGTGTACAGAGAGGGGAGGTTCTGCAGGCCAAACTCGCTCCCGGAGAACGCGAACAGGGGCTGAATCCGCAGGCCTTTGACCTCGTCCGAGTCGCGCCAGGTCCGGAAGTTCGTGAACGCCTCGGCCTTGCCGTGCGCCTGCTGGGCGGCGGCGGTCGCAAACGCCTCTTCGAACACGTAAGTCACAAACTCCTGCGACACGCCGCTGTCGTCGTCCTTCTTGCTGCTGCGGCGGAAGGCGTCGTAGTAGAGGCACCCGGGTTCTTTGCTGTCGTCGTAGCAGGAGTCGATCAGTGCGGGGATGTGCGTCTGCTCCAGCTCTTTGATGACCTTCTTTACCGCGTCCTTCTTCGCCGGGTCCCCCGTGAACGCCAGAACCGCGGTGGCGCCCTTCACGCTGCTCGACTGCGCCTTCGTCTTCCAGTCGCGCCGGTTCTCCGCGAGGCCGGCGGCGCTGTTCTTGCTCTCCTTCTTGTTCTCATCCCCACCTGCGCCCTGCTGGTAGAGCCAGTTGCTCCCCCCGTAGTGCTGGAGCTTTTTGCCCTGCGTAAGGTCCACCCCGTCCAAAAGCTTGTCCTGCGCATACCGCTTCAGCGCGGCGTCAAACGCCTTGTAGGCCCACGTGTCCTTGAAGACCTTGTAGCCGTTCGCGATTACCTCCTGGCTGTTGGTGTCCGGGTTGGTCTATCCTGAGCAAAAACGGGCCCACACCCCGAAGCAGAGATGGGAAATCTGCCAGACAAAGCCAGACCTTTGTTTAGGGGCTCACGCATGACACGATGCTGGTGCAGTGTAATCGTGTGTTGCAAGTACTAGTGCAGCAGACGCACCACAGATCCACTTCCCTATCTTGGTCTTCCTGGTTACTTATCGCATTTTTACAAACTCCCAACTTCAAATAGAAAAAAATTGCCTCCCCTGCGGAGGGGCATGGCAGAGCCACAGGCTCTGGAACTGGATGTATGATCTGGGCATGCAGCATGGAAAGAACTATCTCTATCGCATGGCAAGAACTATCTCTATCGTATGGCAAGAACTATCTGTATCGGTTGTGGGCCCCGTTTTTCCGCCGGATATGGTCCACGTTTTGTTCATCGCATAGGCCGTGTGCAGCAGGACCATTTCCTTCTGTTCCGCCGGCTTGGTGGGGTCCCCCTGCTTCCCGCGGTAGGTCTCGAACCGGAGGCAGGCCTGCGCCAGCACCTTGTTCTTAACTGGGCTGTAGCACTTCTGCTTGAGCTGCGGGATTAGTGTGAACTCCAACTCGTCCAGTGCAGCCTGCACCTTCTTTTGCGTGGCGGCGTCCGGCGCGTTCACAAAGGTCAGCACCGGGTTAATGGAGTAGATTTGCTCCGTTGACAAGGATCCGTCCCCCTTGCTGTTGACGACGGCGAAGTAAATGGCCACGATTATACCCGCGATCAGGGCTATGGGAGCGTCAGGTTTGAAATCGTCAAAGTTGAAATAATTTGTAATGCATAAAATGCATGACCCGAGGTACGTGTGTTGCAGAGCAGGCAAGTGAGGCCGATTGTAAGCCTGATTGGGGTTACAGCTCGAGCTGCTAAAGTAGCATGAGAAAATCGCTCTTCTTTGCCTAAACAGCATGACAAACTGGATTTAGGGACCACCGAAATTTGTCATGCGCCAGTTAGAAACTGGGTTCCAACTGGCATCCATTTTATGCATGACAAATTATTTCAACTTTGTCGATTTCAACTCTGACACATCCATAAGGGCGAGAACCAAGAACACGAGGAGGCCGATGCACCACGGGGAGCACTTCTTCCGACTATCACCGCCCCCGGCGCGGGCATGCTTCGCAGCAGATCCGTGGTGACCCTTTTCCACGTCCTCTAGCAACGGATCGTAGTCCGACAAATAGTCGGCATAAGAGCTAGGCCGGTCGTTCTTGCCGCCCTTGTTGTGCTCAGGAGCGGCAGTTTTGACTTTCGGAGACGAGGCCATTTTTTGTGCGTTTTTTGCTTTGGACGGTCGTCGTTATTCTTGAGGCTATACTACTACTCTTGAGTTTATTCTTGTTGTCGTTTTTTCTAATGTTCTTCGGCTTCGCTACCGACAACTATAATAGATACGTCGTACTATCTGCTGTTTTCCCGGTCCATAGACTTTCGACTTTCGCTAGCTAGAAATAGCTGTACATGCTTCTTGGTCCAAAAAGAGTTTTTGTTTTTTATGTGATAGTAAATTGTACTTTTGGAAGTTTTTGTAGTAGGTGTCTTCAAAATTATCCAATATTGAAAATCGCTGAAGTTGATTTTTGTGAAGAATGATGAGGTAGGCCCCATTTAATTGTACGATTCGAGTTTGCATTTTCTTTTTTGAGCATGTGCATGAAGGCGATACCGATAGATGCAAATTTCACGTGCTTCGTTTCAACATCTTGAAAGAGTCTCATAGTTATTTTTCCTATACTAAACTTGTATGATCGCTTTGGGCGGATGAAAGGTGCGCAAATATATGCTTGTGAGTCTCTGCTCTTCCATTTGACCGTGGACCGACGAGCTTCATCTTCGGCGTCGACAGGGAACGCGACCGATAAGTAGAGGTAGAGGTTGATCGTTTTCATTATATTGGTTTCAACAGGTCATTGACTTGGGTTTGTTGTCCTCTTGATCGTCTTTTCCTCATTTTATTACCGAGTGATCTGTGAACCGGCGTTGGAGCTATTTGTGCGGCAGAGATGATGCGAACGCATTTTTGTCTTCGGTTCTCCTTTTTGTTTTACTTTTATTTCATCCTTTTCACTAAAAAAGCAACTTAGGAGCGTTACTTAGTTTCGCGGGATCACCTCCACCTGAGATGAAACATGACAGAACACGCAACGATGAAGATTGATTGGCTACCTCATCACCAACTCTTCCGAGTCATCTTGTTCCTCATTTTTTTCGTTTATAACGACTCGCCTGCCCCCGTGTATTAATCAGTTGCAATGTATGTATGAGAAACCTGCTCATCTTGTTGTCAGTATGAGCAGCCTGCTCCTACTGATGTATGTATGTACTATAAGCAACCTGCTCATTCCTTTTAGAACGAGTGCCGTCCCGAACCGCGAAGGAGTTCTTCAGATGGTTTCTAATGATCAGCAGGCGATCGAAATGCTAGTAGGAAAAGGTCTTTAGATGTTCTTGTGTGTTGATCATGTTGAGGCAAAAACTACACTCGCAATCAGTGTAGCTGACTGCGCACGATTCCGACTGGGGAATTCTTACCAGTTCATCGCAACGCTAGTCTTCAGCATCATCAACCAGTTTCATCAGTTATGCATCTTTTTTATTTTTCACTGTATGGAAAACGACTGCTCACTAGCTTGCGCATCAACTACTGAACACGCGCTCTTGCTTGCTTAGGATCAGTTCGCACTACTTAGATGTGTGCGACACACTTGTAAATCTTGATACTTCTGCCCCTAATTGGCACATTAAGTATAGCAAGCTTTCGGTTTGGGTTTCGCTCCGCTAGCGATAGTAGTTGAAATAACGATACATATGGATCACTATATGTTCTCAATATTGGTGTTACATCCTACTTCTGGCGTTCCCAGGGTGATGTTGTTTTTGTGATCGCAAACTTCTGTTTTCACAGTCTTTTACACTTCAACTTTTAAATTGTCCTTTCCTGACAAGATGAACTTTGCGTAGGAACTTTTGATGTTCTGGCCTCACAGTATACTAGTACCAAGCGAAAAACTACGTGAAAGTAGTAATGCTACTTCGTCGCGTTTTTTGCGTGATCAAAGTTGTACATCCAACAATGTTCTTCTCTAACAGGTGGGCCAGGGCCCATCTCGCCCAGCGTTGTTCTCAGTTCTCCCAGAAGTCACACTGCTTTTATCTTGACGGAAATAGGATTAGGTGCCAGTACAAGGACCTAGAAGACGGCTGACGACGAGGTGGACGTCGTGCAGCTCACATCCTCTCCGTCTAGAACGTCAGTACTTGCTGCAATTGGTTCTGGCCGTTGG
The DNA here is from genome assembly GCA_905178155.1 of Amoebophrya sp. A120. Lineage (NCBI taxonomy): Eukaryota > Dinophyceae > Syndiniales > Amoebophryaceae > Amoebophrya > Amoebophrya sp. A120. Next base: position 6,793,427 of record CAJINV010000002.1, on the reverse strand, counting down.
TCAGGGACTGCGACACCCCCGCTTGTGCGGAAGCCAGCTGCTGCGCGGAGCGCTGCAGGAACGGAATAACCGTGGCACTGTGAAAATCACTCACCGCTTGCAGCTATGCATTGCAAATATGTCAGGGTCTGGAAACATTGCTGCAACTTGTTGATGTCGTGATCATGATGGTGTTGGAGTGGACATAAAAAATCTGTCTTGCATCGTCAGCGAGACGAGCCGCACTCACACACTTTTTGTCCCTCGAAGTAGTAGCAGCACAGTCAGTACTAGCCACTTACCTCCTGGCGGATGGGCGTTGGAACACCTCTAGCATTTGCCAACTCCCGAATAAGTAGAAGGCATGAATTATTCCTCATGCGGGCTAGGTATGGAAAAAAAGCCTGCTCCGCGGATTTTGTCAGGCTCAACAGCTGTGCTGTGCATTCCAGATCGTGGTCTCTCTTCGTATTGCAATTGCAGTTCTACACGAAAATGCATGACAAACATTTTGTCCACAGCATGATTCAAGACCCAGACACACTACAAGTTGATAGTAGAGGCTGCGTCACCGGACTCGCCATGGCGTTCAGCAGCGTCGCAGAAGGTGGCGTGGAGCAGTATGCTGCGAAAATCTTATTGTCGCGAGAATGTGAAGAACGCAAAGAATGACCGCGTTGGTCATACGGAGTCGAACCAAGTACAGTTTTTTTGTTTCAATATGCAAAGACATTTTTCCAGCATGCAAGGATGAGGCATTTCTCCATGATCGAAATTTCTTGCATGCAAGGAAGAGGAACATTGACCCAGAGGGAGGCTCAGTAGGATGAAAACCTATATGTAGTACCCACAGGGATGCTCTCATCATAGATGATTGACCCAGATGATTGATCTCCCAGAGGGGGGCTCTCGTGATGGAGATAGTACAGCATGACCACATGTTGATTGTACTATCAACGTCGATCTTCGACCAGAAATGATTTTACTTCACTTCCACTTCGTCTTCAACCAAGCATATATCAAACGATATGATTTATGGCGATCTTCACGGCTTGACGCTACAACAAACATTCGTTCCACGCATAGCTGAACGCTGGCTGAGAGCGTATGGCGCTCTCAACTGTTACATTCTCAACTGTTACATGATTTGTCATGCAAAATTGCCTTGACTATCAACGCCATCAAGCTGCTTCGCGTGACAAATTCTCAGACGGCCAAACAGGCTGAGAATCTGTGCCAAATCTGTCATGCAAGACGCGCAAGGCCCTTCCTTTCACTTTTGCCATTCTTGCATTACAAATCATGTAACAGTTGAGAATGTAACAGTTGAGAACGCCATAGAGCGGAATGTGCTGGCACGGACCACCGCCATGCAAGAAGAGGTATATCCTGAGTAAAAACGTCCCCACACCAGAGTTGTCATGCAGATTTGCAATGACGGGAACATTTGTAATGCGCATCGCCAGGAGAACCATTTTTAGTCGTGTTTTGGAATTTGTAATGCTGTAAATCGGATCAGCAGATGGATTTCTGATGCAGCTGGCTTTGCGAACCTGCACTACACTACGGACTGCAACTTGCCATGCGTGACCCCCAAAAGTTCTAGGTTTGTGTTGCAAAATCCCCATCTTGACTCTGGTATGGGGATGTTTTTACTCAGGATAAGGTAGTCATTAACGTCATCGCCCGTCGCACCAGAAGGAAAGGTGCTATGCATTGCAAAACTCACCGCAATCGGCCAGTTCGTACACCGGGTACTGCAACAAGCGCTTTGCAGCAAGCCTCTTGCTTGATCTTGTTCTTGATCATAGATCATATAAATTGATATAACTGCTACGCACGACTACATCGACATATTATAGAAGCAGGCTGCAGCAAGACCAAGAGCAAGCAACTTCTCAGTAGCAATTGATACATAAGTATACCGCAACCTATAGCATGATACGGCGGGCACCTGAGGCAACTTTTGCAATGCATAAATATTGAAGATCGGCGTTCCAAGGGGGTCGTCCAACTTCTGATCTTTCAAGAAGTCCAACAGGTCAGTGTCGTATCGAGTGCAAATACGTCCGGGTCTGGAAAGATGAAGATACGTTGCAAAACTTTACTGAATGATTGTCATCTATTATATACGCACCCAAGAAGCTGCATGACGATGACCACGAAAATTATTGTTTATCAATTTCTAGCTGCTACGTAGTTTATTATCCGCATGGCAATATTAAACTGTACTGCGTCTTCTACTATTTTGCATGAGCAGAGGCTCGACGCGCAAGAGGATCTTTCCCAGCCTCCGCATCACAGAGAACGAACAAGACTCGAGCAATGTCAAGCAAGCCTGATTTTGTTGCTAAATCTTCTTCGATGCAATACTTACTAGTCTTCATCCAGACGACCCAGGAGACGTATGCGCCATGCACATCTTGACCGCGGAAGAATTTTCAAGCGAAGACTTGGTCCTCGTCGTGTCAGTGTCCTCGAACTCGGCATAGGCGTGCTGGAGAAGGTAGTACTTCTCCTCCTGACTGTCGGCTCCTCCTGGCGCATACAAACCTCCGGTGGGGAATTCCCAACTGCGAAACACGTTGAGTATGGCGCTCTCAAACGTTAGTACATTCTCAACTGTTACATGAATTCGTGACGCAAGAATGGCAAACGCGAAAGGGGAGACCTAGCGCGTCTCGCATGACAGATTTGGCGCAGATTCTCAGCCTGTTTGGCTCTTCGAGAATTTCTCATGCGAAGCAGCTTGATCATGTAGATACTGATGGCATTTTCGCAGTACAAATCGTGTTGTAACTACAGTTGAGAATGTAACATTTGAGAGTCCCATATTGAAGTGGAGGCAGTTGTGGGCTTTATCTCCGGCTGTGTACGAAGCGCACATAGCGGCCACTGCGTGAAGGTGCGTGGTCTCCAGGGCTTTGATCGCGTCCGCGATTTTCGCCACGACCCCAGGGACCATGACAGTGTCGCCCGTGCCGTTCGTAGTGAATTGCTTCATCAGCGCCGTTCTATTGAACTTAAGCAGGCGCACGTTCACTTGCACGTGCGTCTTTTTCGGATCTGTTTCGTAATCCTTCCAGAGAGGCTGAGACTGGTCCGGCATCCTGTCCCCGAGAGCGATNGCGCACGTTCACTTGCACGTGCGTCTTTTTCGGATCTGTTTCGTAATCCTTCCAGAGAGGCTGAGACTGGTCCGGCATCCTGTCCCCGAGAGCGATAGCGGGCGCCAAACTTGCCCCCACGGTGGCTCGCGTTCGAAAGTCGTCGTCCTTCTGTATGGCAAGCCCAAGCGCTTTTACACTCTCGACTGTTGCATGAACTTGCGATGCGAGAAAAGAAAAGCTAGTGGTGAAAGGGGGGGACTTTGACCGCCACGACCTTGCGCGTCTTGCATTACAGATTTCGCACGGATCCTAATCAATGGTATTTAGCGCGGTGAGGACCACTTGTCATGCGAAGAGGCTTGAGCGCGTGAAGCGCAGCGACGTGATAGTGATTCTGCGTGTTGACAAATCATGTTGCAACAAGTGAGAGCGCGGCGTTTATTTAGAATTCCATATTCTGCTGGTAAGACTGCCCCAAGGTGACAAAGTAGCCAGTCAAGGGATTTGGTGTGTCTTCGACGTTCACGTTCAGATTCCAGTCGCCGTGCAAGATCGACTGGTCGTTATCGATATACTGCTGGCGAGCGGTGTCTTTCACGGCGGTCGTGAGTGCCTTGTACTCCTCGGAGTTAACCAGCTTCTGCCACGAAGCAAGGTCCGGATAGACTTCCTCGGTGGCAAGCACTTTTGGTTGAACGCCAGCAGTAAAGTTGCCGTACAACAGGTTGAAACGCTCGCAGTTGACGTTCGCAACTAGGCAGGTTTTCTGCTTCAGGTTAACAAACAACGGGTGCAACGCATCAACTACTGCTTTCGCCTGGTCAGCGGTGACGCTATCCTTCATGACTATCTTCGTAGTCGTATCATATGTAAAAACGCGCCCGCCCCATAGTCAAGTTGGGAAATCTGCAAGACAAAGCAGCAAACTTAGGCTTTGGCTGTTGCGCATGAGCATGACATAAACAGACTGTTCTACTGCGGGTGAGACATTGTGTATCAGGCTGTTGCGCATGACAAGTTTGGGCTCGGAATGTAATCGCGTTCAGCTAGTAGAGCTAGTGCAGCAGCATCACAAATCCAATATCTCATGCTCATTGTACCATCAGAAATTATTTCAAACAGAGCTACTAGACAATGCGTCTCATGGGGCTCCGCATGGAAGAGATTTCCATCATGCAAATGTGCGTTACGTTTTTACACAGGATAGGTTGCGCTGAAGAGCCCCGGTAGATCCCGCAGACCGAACTGCTGGTAACTGTCGTACGTTGGTTGCGCCTGTAGTACGGGGGTTCCCGCGCTGACAACTCCCCCGACAATCTGCTGCCCATGCTCTACGTCAGCCCCTGGAGCCGTGTACAGGACGGTATCTTTGATTGTATTGAGGTACTGCTGCAATTTCTCGGCTGCTGGGGCCGGATCACTAGTGCCTGCTTTGTTGAAATACTCGTCCTTCAGAGCTGCGGCAGTCTTCGCCGCGACTTGCAGAATGTAAGTGGTAATCTTGGGAGTGCCTTGTGATGTGGGAGTCTTATTGTCCACCTTGAAAACGTCAGTGTACAGGCAATCAGAAACGCTGTCACAGAGCGCGATCATGTC